>VZTF01001329.1:727409-773993 GCA_013397755.1 Cnemophilus loriae
GGGGGGGGTCGGACCGGGTCCCGCCGCGCCCCCTGGGGGCCGTTGGGGGGATTTTCAGCCCGGCCGCCATTTTATTCCCTTTCTCGCCTATCTTCGAAATAGACCTAAAATATCCACTGAATTGAACCGTGCGAGTGCAAATCTGAGAGGCAGCCGGCTGTTCCTGAGCACCGCCAGCCTCACCTGGGTCCCCAGCCTATCACAGAATGGGTCGGGTTGGAAGGGACCACAGTGGGTCATCTGGTCCAACCTCCCTGCTCAGTCAGGCAGGGTCATCCCAGAGCGCACGGCACAGGATTGTGTCCAGATGGTTGTGGAATACTCCAGTGAGGGGCACTCCACAACCACTCTGGGCAAGCATGTTCCACGTGTGGTCATCAGCACGATAAAGAAGTTTGTCCTCACATTCAGGTAGAATTTCCTGTGCATCAGGTTCTGGCCATTGCCTCTTGTCATGTTGCTCGGCACTGCTAAGAAGAGCCTGGCTGCATCCCCTTGACAGCCGCACTGTAGATATTTATACACGTCGACCAGCTGTGCTCTCAGTTGTGTGTTGGACTGTTCTTTCCCCAGCCCAATGATTCGGCTGCACTGCTGCCCCTCACTTTGTGGGGCTCGCGGCTCTGTCTGTGCCTGGAGGAGTTCTCCATCTAAGCAGATGAGATGGGGAAATTGTCTACTGTCCCCACTTCTTTATTCCTCCAGCAACGAGGGATGACAGGACAGCCACACAGGTTTTCCAGGAGTAGTCTGAGGATCAGCATGTTCTTGGGGCCAGCCACCAGCTGCGCTGCCAGGCTCTCCTCATCTCCACTGCACAGCTGGGATAAAGCAGGATTTTTTTTCCTAAAATATCTCCTAAAGGCTTTTTCACTTTAGTCCATCCCACGGGTCCAAAAAATGTGGCAAGAGGCAGTTTTGGAAGCGGTCCCGCCGTGTGGCAGTTCCTGCCCTTTCCCAGCCATTTACCGCCGGGAGGAGCCCAGACCTTGCATAAGCAGAGGCAGCTCTGCATTAAAACCTTTTTTTTTTTTTNACACATGGAGACTGTGTGGCCCTGTGTGCCTAAACAATGATCCAGATCCATTTCTATGCCTTCTACTGCAGGAGAAGACACTTTCCTTGTTCCCATTGTGTGATCCCAGGCACTGGAATGCTCTCTGGCATAGCCTGACCCATGAGGTGCAAGCAATGACTCGAGGGACCAGTTTTCTTTTTCTGAGAGAATATAGTAGGCTGACTGTATTTTCGGAAGATCAGACTTCTCTGCTTTCCTGCCAATGCCTAGAGCTGAAAGTGGAACTGATGTTTTGAAACCTCCTTAATTTCCCTCATTTCTTTAGTTTTATAAATAGAGGCTTTTGGCTTTAAGAATTTGATGACTCCTTTCCAGTGAAAACTCCTGAAAATGAAAGGCCCCATAGAATTCAACATGTTTTGGCAAGAATTACTCATTTTGTAGGAAAAAACTCGTTTTCATCTTCTAGATAGTTCTGCCGTTTAAGGGCTGTGCTCCTCCAATGGCGTGCTAGCATTTCTACAGCTATATATGGAGTCTCTTTGGTGCTTGCTTGTGTTATCCTCGGAGCTGAGTAAAGGTCAGGCCAGGAAGCCTTTGATTGTAAATCTCCCCAGGCCACCTTGGTGCCCTTCCTGAATGCAGTGAATGGGGAGCAAAGCACGGTTTCTGTCGTGCAGGCTGCGGGAGCTGACTGCTACAGGTATGGCAGAAGCACGATTGTTCCCCATTTACAAGGTGAGGATATTAATCATTTAATTGCGCTAATCATGAATGTGCATACCTGATGGCTAGATGGCCCAAAAAAATTAAAAAGTTTCTTTGCCTTGACTGAGGAGAGTCCCTTTCAGATGGATTCATTATCACCAGGGCAGATCACAACGAAACTTGACAATCTTTATAGACTTTCTTTAGGTATCTCACAAACATTGCACAATTTTATTTATTTTTCAATCTGTTTTCTTAGCCATTTGAGACTGACTTCCTCAAGGACTATCTTTACCTTGAGGTACAGAGCTTGCCAAAAACAAAGGGAAGTAAAATTAGGAAAGGCAGTTTACGGTATAATTAGGTTTTTCTTTTTGCCAGAATCAAACTGAAAGTTTTAATCTGTTTTTATTATTTATTCATTTTCATTTCTTAATCAGAGGTGTTTTAATGGATGGTTTTCTGTTGGATAGACTGGTCTTACGGTGCAATCTTTAATAAGTTGGGTTTTTTTAATAAGTTATATTTTTAAAATGTAGAAGCTCTCCCTTGACTGCCCTGCACAGAAGCCACTCTACTGTAGTACTCAGAACACACCTCTATCTGATACTGGTGGGGGTCTGCTACAGTCCTCTACTGTAGAATTTGTCTTTATCTCTAAAGATATTATGGATTTAACTTTTGCTTCTGTAGTTTCTCAGTCATGTCCCTGCTGTTGGTAACAGGGCTGGCAGTCACTTAGCTGGATGCTTGCCTTGACCAGGAGAGAGAGGCTTTGCTGGAAAAGTTTCACTTCCACTTTGCTGAAAGTCAATGAGGCTGGGCTAAGTCATGTAGTATTTGCACACAAAATGAAACCTGGGGTTTTAGGGGCAAACCAAAATGTTGTATAACTGAAACTTCTGAAACAGTGACAAATGTGTTTGCTTATCTGCAGCCTTAGGGTTGGACAGGTTTATTACCTAGGAAAGATCATCTGAGGATGGGGATATTGAAGTCACCGGATTTGGAAAGAGGTGGTGACTCAGACCATAACACGTTGACAGTTTCAAGAAGCTTGTGGGAGCAGAGTAGTTCAGTAAAATAAACTTCCTGCCAGTGCAGTTACTGCCACTGTTTGTCCATTACCAAGTGTGAAACCTGAGTAGACAGTGTCAAAAGTTCAGGTGCTGATGGGTTCAACAGGGAATAACCAGGGTTGTGGGAAAGGAAAGAAGGGAGAGGAAGGCGCAGTAGGTCCCCAGAATTAAACCAAATGTACTAATTTGATAAGTAAAGGAGGGAGAGTTTCCTCTGGTTCAGCTGGGTCAAAATTCTCAACTGCCTGCTGGTACCATATGGCCTAAATGGAGACATAAAATCATCTCCAGCATAGTCTATTCCTTTCCTCACTCTTTGCTTTGCCTTTGCAACTCAGAAAGCTGCTACCTTCCTCTCCTGCCCTCACTGTTCATTCATATTCCTCTGAAATATTTCTCATTACCTTTCTGCTACCATATTTTGGGTGTCTTGGTACACACACACACACACAGAGTCCTTTTCCCTCCCCTCCCAAATTGCTCTTAGCCCCTCATTGCCTGAGGTGGAACGAGGTGCTGGTACCCAGAAGTGCCACCAAAAATGGGGAATGTGGGGCTAGATAATGTACATCCAGAGAGTGGGAAGCATTTTTGCTGCCAGACAGCTCCGTCCCACACATAGGGGACCTGACTGATGGGATGTCTGTAATAGGGCTGGAAAGAAAAATCCTCTGAGCCCTTCGCCATCCTTGCAGTGCAGAAGCTTGGTCTATAACTCTTGACTGATTTTGTCTGTCTCTGCCATAGGACATACACCTCAATCAAACTTACATAAATGTTCTTTGTAGGGATTGTTATGATGAACTGATTGACAAAGTGTCATGTCCCCATCTGTTCTGAGAAAATATGGGGGGCTTGAGAGTATTTCCTTGCTGAACAACTTCTTACTTGAAAGCAGAAATCCTGTTAAAATGTATTAAGATATAGTTGAACACATCTTCCTGTTCTACCTTGTCAGTGATTTATGGAGAGACGTGGAGTTTTGTGCTTTGAATAAGCGAGTGACAAACTAAACAAGGAAACTGCTGTCCACTGAAGCGATGGGTGAGTCAAACATTAGCTTGCATGATGGGCTGACCTGCTCTTTCATGTCTTCCGTGGAATATTTTGCATTGAGATCTCCAGAAATTTTCTGTCATTGCTCAATATGCTTTTTTTCCCCGCCTCCTGCTTCTACCACAGCGTTTGATAGGTTAGGACAGGCTCTTGAGGTTATATATATATAACCTCATAGGCATATATATACGCACACATAAAAACACACATAGGGAGAGATAACAAATATACCATTTCTGAACAGCAGGCATCACTGCCAATTATCCTTCGCTGTGAGGACGCACCTGGAGAAGGTAGGATATCAAATGCCAAGTGCTATGTAAAGGGATTTGGTGCTGGCATTTAGCAGGTATCTCTGGCTAGCACAGAATTAGGATTTTCCTGGGGTTTGAAGGGAGTGTAACTCTGTCACCACGGCATGATGTTAAGATGAAGCTGTCCTCTGGGATCAGGTGGTATATTAGTTACACAATTCAGCAGCTGCTGCTGTGCTATTCTCTGGAGGTGTCGAAGGGAAAGGCAAAAAGTTTGTATCAGCAGACGTGGGAAGGATGGATGTGATGTAAAGAGCCACATCAGCTGCCCTGCATGTCACAGCTCCAACACTTCTGCCTGCCAAGTAGTTGGCAACACAGGCTGGTGTTTTAGCTAACCCAGATTTTGTGCACCCTTGTTCTCTCACTTTTGCTGTTTAGAGTTGGTTTGGCTCATGCTTGATCACTAAGAATTCTACCGAGATCAAAAATTTCATCTGTCATTAGCAGGAGTTGTGGGTAGTCAGAATATCTAATGATTGGGATGCTTATGAATAGGATGTTGTAACCTTAAGTGCTAAAGCACAGATCTTGAGTAAATGGGATTTTCATATTTCCACTGATTTCGATGTAGCTTGGACAATTTCCACAGCAAAGGATATGTATTTTTAAATCTCAACTGGAGTCTTTAAAAGTGAGTCTTTGGTCAGAGAGATATTGCTTGAAGTTCTGAAAGTCATCCAGGCATGTTTGATACAGACTTTTTGTTAAGGTCAGTGGGAGCAGGTTCACTGCTCGACCTTGAAATTCTCAGCACCAGAAGGTGTTCATCAACTTTTGGGCCAATAATCTAAGCACAGGAAATTCAGGGAAAGGTCATCCACCTGTCTCTACATTCATTAATTTTGGGAGAAAACATAGTTCAGTGCTTCTTTTCAGGATATTTCTATTTGCTTTAACAACCCACAGGAAGAGCAGGAGTCAGCTTAGAGGGTTTTTTTCTGAAATACAGCGCTCTGTCTAATCAAAGACTAGAGGCTGTACCTGCAAGTGCTGTTTGTTTAGAGACTAATAAAGGTTAACAAAGCCTAATACACTCACACTATCATTTTGACTAATGACTACTAATTACTGTAGCTAATGTTCTGCTGTATTACATGAATGGTTGTAAAAGATGGCCCTGCATAGTTTGTTCTGCTCACCCTAAAATTTATTATTTTGCATGCAAACATTTACTGCTCTGTTCCACACAATCAGGAGCAGCTCCTCAGCCCAGATTTGGATTGTCTTTGTTAAATCAGAACAGCTGGGCTGAGCTCTGTTATCCCCAGGTTTAGCCCACAAATTGCCCACTGCGCAAGAGTTGCCTGAGGTAAATCCTCTTGTAGAGTGAGTAAGAGGCTCTCAGAGAATTAATTCATGGTCCAGTTACTTTTACAAAAAGTGAAGGATTGTCCATGGATTCGTCAGCTTCTCATTTTAAGACTTAGGGATGAGGCATTTAAGATGTTGAGAAAGCTCAGGGGAGATCATAGGATGCTAAAGCAGTGGAAGGACTTAGATCAGATGGTAAACATGCTAACTAGGGGAATGTGCAAAGAATAGAGAATCAAATCCATTTAACCTACTGGCTCATGGCTTCCCTCTAAAGCTTTTACCTTCTGTCTGCTATACTTGGCTGCTTTCCCGTAGAAATTTTAGTCGCTGGAAGAGACATGCACACACTCTACTCCACCTGTGGTGGAGGACTGATTCAGTCTGGCTCAGTACCATTGGTGAGTGGAGTACAGGAATACCTTGGCTGGTCGAATGCAGCTGTATCTGGTGCCTGCTCGTACACAGGGCTGTGGCCAGACAGCAGGCAGAAGGTTAAACACAAGGTGGAACACTTGCTGTCTGAGAACTGGCTGTGCATGACACATAAAATGCTTCATTGCATCTTTTGTTTGAAGATTTACAGGTAATTTGGAAAAGAGTTTAAAACAACACATAGGCAGGTTCAGCTGGGAGGTTTTCAAAACATACAAAGTAGCATCATTGACTCAACACACACTGTTACAGTCGGGTGCTGGCTGAATTTCTTGAAAATAAGGCTACATATGCATGTGATTTAAACCTTCACTTTTGAAGGTATTGGTTTTTTCATACTATCTTTGGGTTTCACAACCTGTATATAAAATTCAATTCTTTTTCAAATAAATGCCAGAGTGAAATGACAACTGGTGAGAAGTTAAAATAATTTTATCAGGCACTGTGGCTACTCTGCACACCCAAAAACCAAATCTCAAATATTTTTTCTTCAGTGTAGCTCAAAGTGTGCCAATTGCTCTCCACTTCTTTTCCTAGGGCGCAGCAAAATAAGAAATTCTTCTTCATACATGTTTTGTCTGCCTGTATAAAGTGCAGCTGGTCTCCAGGCTGTTTTCCTCCTTTGTTTTCCTCTTAAATCTCTCTCTGTCTGTTGCTCACGTTGTTGCAGCCGTGAAGGCCAATGGCTGTAAAAAGGGAAGGTTTGGAGGGAGAGACAGCATTTTTCATCTAGAGAAAAAGTAAGCAAGTTGTTAGGCACTTAAATTCTTTTTCAGCTCTGAAATGTCTACTGTACAGCAGAAAATTGAATTTTCATTTCCAGCGTTATCTTTTGAAGATTTTCTCTTGGTTGCCCTTGAGGGTCAGACTTTGTGGATCACTTGTAGAGTGGGTTTATATCAAATGAGGGCTCTGTGTGGTTGAACAGTACAATCTGTGGTTGTTTGTTTTCTTACAGGGACTGCTGCTGACCTTCAGCTTCGATGGGAGTAACAATCAGCTGGTGTCTAACTGAGACCAGCATCCTCGGGTGCCTGGGGCAGGGATTTTGAGTCTCAAAGAGCCTCCTCTGTGGGAGAGCCTTCCAAATACTGTATCATTATGGCATCTGAACCATTTCTTAAACTTTGCATCCTGATTAATTTTTTCAGTCCACACTGTACTAACTGATTGCGGTCACCTTGTTAGCACTGATGGAAGTGATTTGCCTGCTGAGATTTTAGTGATGATTTCTCCCAGCAATGGGTGGTGCAAATGTTTAACATAGCTGCTAATATTAAAAAAGGGCTAGGACATCACTCTTTGGTGTTTTTAGTGGGGGGATGAGAAACATCTGTCTTGAATGTTACAAGGAAAAAAATACCTCAGCATGAAATTTCATATGTACATCTGTGGTGTTCAGCAAGATGGAATGTGAACTCTTGGGGAAGATCATATCATTCTCCAAAATGAGGCAAAAAGGGCAAAATAACTATCATAGGGGTGTGAGTCGTGCCTTTGTAAAACCTAATGAATTCCATTTTTCTGTTAGCCTTTGGTTTATCTTGCTATTTTTCTTTTTTTTTGGGGGGGGGGGGGATAACTTCATGCAAGAATGTGATTGAGTAAAGACTGTCATTCATGTTGTAACACATTATGAAAATATCCTTAAGAGCCTAGAATAGTCCAGAGAGAGACATAGAATAGCCATGTGCGTGGCTTCAAAGCTCTAGTAAAAGTCGGTGGGGTCACTCGTTTTGATTTCACTCAGACCTACAGTGATATAAAGCCTTGAAAACGCAGTGATAGGTGCTCAGTTAGAATTGGGTGGACCCCCACTTCTCCTGAGAATGCCACTATCCCTATCTACCCCTGCTGACTAAGGAGAAAATTTTAAAAACCAGGATTAAATTTACTTTTTATACTTATTTTAACTATCAGGAACTCTTCTGAAAAGACACGCCTCATCCGAGAAAACCAAGAGTTTCCAGCAGAACTGTGCAGTGTGAGATCCCTGCAAAATCCTCAGTGGAAAAAAGTTATCCTGGCGTTATTGGAGACATCAGCATGCCTTTTCCGCTGTGCTTGAAAAGAAAAAAGTCACCTGTGCCTTTAGGCAGGAGTATCTTTCAAAAACACACCCCTCCCATCCAGCAGAACTACCAGGCTTTGCTGGAGTCGTGCTTGAAGGACAAACGCTTGTTCACAGACGACACCTTCCCTGCTCACATCAGCTCTATTGGAACTGGAGCACTGCTAAAGAAACTACCCCAAAATTTACAGTGGAAGAGGCCACACGTAAGTGACTTTCAGGGAGTGCTGTAAGAGGATGATTACAGATGATAGCCAGCAAATAGTTTTAGCATTGAACAGAATACTCTTAGACTTTAATTTAGGTGTACTTTAATGTCTCCAGGGATTACCTTTATTGCATCAAGTGTCATTTTGAAAGCTGAGGTACGTGGAGTTTCATAATTGCCTTTGAAGCATTTGTTGCCCAAAATCATAACCAGCCTTGTCCAGTTTATATCCAGTAACACTTGGAGCAGGCAGGGAGAGGAGACGAATGGAGCAGGGAGAGTTGGTTTCCTTGGAGCTCACAGCTACCGTGATCTCACCGTGATTCTGTGGTGACAGATGAGATCCTTCTCCCCAGAGTTCAGGATCATGACCTTTTAGAAGATTTCTGAGTTTCTAGACAGTTCTTAGCTGTGACCCCTCTCTCCCACGGACCACATAGTGTTGTGATGCTGGAGGCTGCTACTTTCCCAGACAGGGCAGGTGCCTTATCCTCTTGCTGGGCTGAGTTTTTTTCCCCCTGCTCAACTGTTTAGTCTATTATACTTGGAGGAGTCTTTTCCCAGCTCTCAAGGCTGAGCTTCTATCACAAACAGTGACTGAGCATCAGTCTGTGAGTTGGTTTTAGTTTTGGGGCCTTTGTTTTCTACTCGTGCTTGCATTTCCAAGGCCTTTGCTGGCATTCCAGGCTTCAACTGAACATCACAACAAGAGACACCGGGTTGCAAGGGCTGGTCCCAGAGCACATTCTCATAACAAATGGGGAGATAAGTCTGGGAGGCTAGGACAGGGGTCTGGCACAGTTAGATAAGGCCTGTTGCTAGCAATGCCAGTTCTGCTCTTACTGAGCCACTGAGCAGGGTATTGACAATCAGATTCTCCTGAAAGCAATGTATAGAATTATGTCAGAACTTCAGTATTTCCTTGTCTGTAGGGAATTCTGCCAGGTAATAGCATCTCCCAGCTAAGTTGTCTTGTAGCTGTCATATTTAGTGAGATTTAAACAATTTCTCAGAAGGATCAGGTTTCTGCAAAAAAAACGGTCAACATGAGTCCTGGCCTCTACAAAGCCCTTCAAGTGTCTCCACCTCTCAGATATTGGAATGGGCTTGAAACCTCTTCTGTCTCTCAGTGGACTGTTCTGCTGCTCTGCTGTGATGGGATGTTTGTTGGGATGTCCTGTGTAGGTCCAGGAGTTGGACTTGATGATCCTGATGGTTCCCTTCCAACTCAGCATATTCTGTGATTCTAAAACTGCCTTGTGAAGAAGGCTGCTGTTTGCTCTGGATGCCAAACTCTCTGAGCAAAGACTCTCTGAGAATGGATGCTGTGCACCCTTCAGTCCTTGTGCTGCAGAGGAGATGCTGAGATTCTGTCATTCACCCTGCAGGCTTGTAGCTTGCTGCATCTATGAGTGATGGCCTGTAAATTGAACACCCAAACTCACCAAAGGCAGGCCTTGGGGTCTAATTACTGTGAGTGCCTTCTGAGGGTTTGCTGTTTCTTTGCTACCGCCTTCGGAGGAAGCCAACAGTGTGAAACTTAGCTTGAGCAATTTCTGGGTCATTCGAGCGAAATGTAATTTTGACACTTAGGTTATTAATTTAACCTCAGAGGCACTTGTGAAGGGAAAAAGAATCACAATATTATTTCTCTCTGTACAATTATTCACAGACCTACTCTTGCCACAGCAACAGGAATTCTGTAGCAGCCATCAGTCTGTAGCTCAATTGTCAGTCAAGCTGTGGAGATGTCAGCCAGGCTGGGTGGAAGTTTGAACAGTTATGCTCTGCCCTCGTAACCTCTTTTGGCTGGCACTTGTGTGGAGGAGCGGGACTGGCAGGTTTGAAGGGTTGTCTTCTCAGCATGGTGTCCATGGAAAGCCGTGGTGATGCATCTGAGCACCAGTGACTTACGCTGGAGACCAAATTCAACACAGACCAAGCAAAATGTGTGCCTAGGCTGGCGTCAAGTTAGCCAGAGCATATAAGACTAGATTTATACCTGAGCCAGAACAATGTCTGCTGGGACAAAGGGACTCTCAGTATTTTAAAAACTTTTGACTTTCACGCTAAATAAGCTCATGTTACTGGCTTAACTCTGTCCTTCTTTTCTTTTTCTTTTCTTTTTCATTTTATGCTTCCCAGGCTTTGCACAAAAGTCCTGTATTTTATGCTGCAAACAGAAAGCAGCTTGATCTCTGCCAAGGATTGGTGGGTAAGGAAACTCCTTTGTATAAATATCTAAGTATTCTTACGCAAGATAACATTTTGCATCAAAGTTTGAATGTATAAAACTTGGCATGGAAATAGAAAGTGTCCATCTCTTCTCTCCACTTGGCATGGTGTACATGAAGCAATCATTTACTGGCATAGGCTCAGTAAATAAGCTGGCAAGCTTCGAGGTGGGATTTGAGGCATGAGAGGTGTCTCCACAAGCTTCAGTCACCACCGTGTGTTGTTTCTGCCCATGCTAATAGGAAGTGATCCTGTGCTCTTACTGGTCTGTGGTGTTGCTGCTTGACAATTGAACAGAGAGCACAGAAGGACTTTATGTTTGTACCTAATGCTCAGTGTGAGTGTGTTCTCTTCTCAGCCTTGCAGTTAGAAAAATAATTTTATGCCTGTGTTGCCTAAAATATAAGACTATATTGCCATCTGCAAAACAGGTAGAGGTGGGACTAAATCGGTTTTTTAAGTCCTTAAAAACAAAGTTTGCTAAGTACAGTCTTACATGTGGGATCCACTAGAAATTATTTTGTTTTCTGAAAAGCTAATGTTTTCAAAGAAAAATGGAAAAGG
The DNA here is from genome assembly GCA_013397755.1 of Cnemophilus loriae. NCBI lineage: Eukaryota > Metazoa > Chordata > Aves > Passeriformes > Corvidae > Cnemophilus > Cnemophilus loriae. The sequence continues at coordinate 738,412 of VZTF01001329.1, forward strand.
TTTTTTTTAATAGTGTGCCTTTATAGAGAACAGAAAAAAACCCTCACGATGTTGGTAAAACCCAGAATGTTTCCATTGACAGTTATTGCTTGCTAAATTTCTTATTTAACCAGACAGTACTCAAATGAAAAGATCATGAGAGAACAATTATAATCCAATCACAGTTTGGTTAAGTAAAGCACATGTCTGGATCATCTAATTTTGTGTGTATGATTTGTTGTAATTGTAAAGACATCAGCGCAACAGCTCTTCTGCTGGGATCTTGGTGGTGTTGCTGAACTTGGCTGAGAGCTCTCACTTTTCAGCCAACTGCATGTGTCCGTTTGTCTTGGCGCAGAGAACTGCTGGTTCCTGGCGGCCCTGGAAGCCCTGACGTTCCACCAGGACATCTTGGCTGCAGTTGTGCCACAAAACCAGAGCTTTGAGAAGAAATATGCGGGCATTTTCCACTTCCGGGTACAGCTGCTCCCCCAGATTGTGGGAGATCCTCAGATATCCTCTGCTATGTTTTGTGTCACGCCCTTAGATAATTTGTACGTGGTTCCCTTTGGCCGGGGGCAAGTGGCCAGAGGGTATCCCAGTCTGGAGAGGAGCCCATCACCCCTCCCACGAAGTAGTGCAGGCAGTGAATCAACTGCAGGCTGCTCTGAGGAAACACCTCTGCTTGGCTGCTCTCTCCAGCTGTGTCCTATCCATATTTTAACACACACATAACTCTTTTTCAAGAGTGGCAACAGTCAGCAGGACCTGAGCACATCAGCTCCAATCTTGTACCCTTTGCCCACCTCTTGCTACAACTCTGCTATCTTGCAGTTAGGAATTCCTTCCCCAGAAGTCCACCTGAGGCTAATTTTCCTGCTTACTCCTTTTACACCTGATACATGCTTTGTTTTCTCTTCTGGCCGGGTGGGGCTGAGGAGCTGGCGCTGTGGGTGAGTCAGCACATCCCACTGACCCACAGAAGCTTGTTCTGTGCCCACAGCTAGGCTGTCTTGCCTTTCCTGTTGTTTCAAGGGGAGGTCCCTTCCAAGGGAAACATCAGCTCATTCCTTTCCCCTGACAGTTCTGGCACTTCGGGGAATGGGTTGATGTGGTGGTTGATGATCGCCTGCCGGTGAATGAGGCAGGGGAGCTGCTCTTTGTTTCCTCGGTCTACAAGAACGTGTTTTGGGGAGCCCTTCTGGAGAAGGCATATGCTAAGTAAGTGACTCATTTCAAGTTATGCAAATAGTCTCTCTAAAATATGTTGGTTGGTGCCTACGCAATTTGTTCTTGTTTATAAATGCATCTCCCAGGCCTTGCTGCATTTGGAGTGTAGTAGATGGCTCTCATATTTCTGTTATTACACACAAAAGCTGCCATTGCAATAGCTGTTATCAATCCAGGCCCTTGAGTTTAAATCCAAGGGTTTAGGTGTGAAAACAGCTATATTGTGGGAGGTTGTCCTCTGAGTGTTATCATTGTTTGCAGTGTATTGGCTTAGGCTAATGCCTTTCTTGTAAATACCACAGAGGAGTGGAACACCACAGATAGAGATTTTCAAATGTAAAAGATTTCCAAAGCCTCCTTTAATGCATTATCAGTGGGAGGAACCTCCAAGGATTTTCATTTTGGAGGTCTGCTGAAGCATTGCACTTTGTTTTGGCAGATATTTTTGCTCTCAGGTCCCCAAAGCTGAGGCATGTCTCAAGTCATGTGGCACTGTGAGAACAGTGGCTTCTCTCCAGGGTGTTTTGTCTACAGTGGTAAACTCTAGTGGTAGTATCAGCACAAAGAAGAAAGCAACAAGGCCTAACTGATGGAGGTTGTTAATATTTGGCTGAAATAATCTCTGCAGAGCAGGGAAAAATACTCTAGTTAACACTGAGAGAAAGATCACACAAAGGTGAGAATGTTCAGTTATTTTCATTTGATGTTAGTGTTAGAATGAAAAGACTGGACCAGGTTGCACTACAGTGATAAAGAAAATCAGATTGGAGACTGAGCTCTCAAGACAGTGTGATTCTCAAGGCACTAAATCTTAGATACAGCACAGTGCCTGATGATAAATTCAGGCAACATTCTCTAAGGCAGAGTTATCAAAGAGTTGTGACGGGCATATTCTCATTACAGTGCAGTCAGGGATGACAGTGAAGAGTCCTTTTCAGACTATGGCCAGTCTTGGAGGCAATTTTGTAGATTCCCCTCTTCCCAAATGCCAGAAATTCCCCTAAAATTAAGCATGAGTTACAGCCTTTCTTTTGCTTTTCACACACTTTTTTTTTTTTTATGTTTTCATCGGCAAGCTGTTCTCAACCTGTCATTTGTGACTATAACCCAAAGAATATATTGATGTCTTTTTTTGCTAGACTCTATGGCTCCTATGAAGATCTGCAGATTGGGCAAGTTTCAGAAGCCTTGGTGGATTTTACAGGGGGTGTCAATACAAGGATCAAGCTTGCAGAAGCTCCTCCTGGTCTGTGGGATATCCTGACAAGAGCTACCTACAGCAGATCTCTCATGGGCTGTCAGACACACTTAGGGGTGAGGCCTGGAGACACATCAAATGGCTTTACAGCTAAAAACCTTTCCAGACCTGTTTCCCTCTGCTCAGCTGGTCATTGTGACTCAAAAAGTATCAAAGCTGCCACGCGTGGCTTTCTATAGAAGTCACGTTCTTCATGTTAAACTTTGCTCATGCAGTGATTCCCTGATGCTCTCAGCTCCCTGTAGTTATGTATAGGAACTGGTTTATCTATCAAAGAAATTCTATTAAATAGGGACCTACTGCATTTTCCCATTTTTATTAAATAATTTTTCCATTTTTACAGATGGTGTAGTGAGGTACAGACATGCATGGAATAAAGTTATAGCTAAGGTAGAGAGGTGTGTCGTTCAGAACGTATTCAAATCTTGGCTTCCAAGCTTCGTACTACCACCTCAGCTGCTGTGAAACTCTGCTTTTCTGAAAATCAAAACCTAACCTCCTGTACTTCCTTAAAGTGAGATGGTCTCTAGCCAAAGATCCACAATTTAGGAAGGGACCTTCACAATCAACCTTCCAATTCCAAGCATACTGCAAAATCTGGCTCTTAGGAGCCTCAATTTATTTATTTAATTTTCAGTTCTGCATTTGCTTTGAAAGTCATTGCTTACATGAGTACAGGTCTCTGGTATTGGTACGAATCTGCCGTATGAGTAGGGATAGAATAAAAGGTTTATTTTCCTTCTGTTTCTCTTTCTTGTATGCAGACAGCAAAGGTCCTGAAGAATGGGCTTGTTGCTGGCCATGCCTACACAGTAACTGGTATTAGAAAGGTAAGACCAGCCCCAATGTCCTGGGTCCAGGTTAATTTGGATATCAGCAATTTTTATTGCAGTCATAGGTTCAACCATTGATCAGAGCAATTATAGTATCCCCTCCCCAATGCTCTTTTCTTAATCTAAGGCTAAAAGAGACTGTGTGCTTTGTTAAGATTTGCTTTCTAAGTGTGTTAATTTTAATTTGGAGGCCTTGATGTAAAGGACAATGGTTATGGATCAGTGTATCTGTAAGGGTGGGAATGATTAATGAGGCTCTGCTGAGACTGTCACCTAGAAGTGCATCTTAGCTGTTAAGAATGAAAGGACTGGCCTTCGAGACTGCTAGGAGGATGTGCTGAAACTTGGGGATGTGCTTTCTACTTGAGGTAAAAAGCCTTCCTCTGAAGCCAGTGGAGAGGCCGTAGAGAAGTAAGGATGTAAAAGTCAAAACATGAAAAACTGCAGATAGAAATGTGAATTAGGGGTGGAGTGAGGGAACTGACCTGTGCTCCTGTGCAGACAGTGCAGGGGGACCCCACTAATCTGCAGAAGTATTGCTGGGAGTCCCCTTAGGATATTTGTCTAGAGGTAAAGGGCTTGAAATTATAAGTCCCATAGAGTAGGAGCTTCTTCCTCCTGAACTGGTGGATGACTGTCTTGTCCAGCCTCAAGAGGAGGTTGACAAGGACGAAAAAGGACTGCGTGGGGCTTTGGACATTTTGGTGAAAGCATTTTCAGTATTTCTAACAAGAGATACTAGGAAGGGCAGAAGAGATGAGCTGGATGAGGCACATCTGTCTCCCACAGGAGGAGCAGAAGGGGTTTATGTGTGGAGTTTTTCAGCAATGTGTCTGTCAGTCTGGCTCCTCTGATGACATGAAGAGCCAGGCAGCATTAAGGGACTGACCAAGCATGTGGAAACGGTGTGAAGTCAGCTGTTCTGCTGTGTGCTGCCAACAAAACCCCTAATTAGCCTGGCTCCCTCTGCTCCCACCATGGCATCCCAGTTCAGGAGGCATTAATCTGTGTGGTCACCCATGGGGAGCTGCACTGTGCTGTGCCATTGCACTGGGGTAGGACTTGGCTTTTACATGAGTACAAAATGAGCAGATGTTGGAAAGGAAGAGGAATTTACAGTCAAGCCTTTAGATCAGGAATCTGTAATGTCTCTGGTTTCAGTTTAGAATGTAAGGTGAAGTACCTTAATCTCTTCGTGGCTGGCATTCAGAGTTGCACGTTCAAAGATTTTTATCATCATACTTGCTGGCATCTATGAGAACAAACAAAATCGTTGTTAATATCTGACACAGCAAAATGATATAAACCAGATGAGAACTGCTGAGACCTTGGTAAGCACTGTGTTACTGTTTTCTGCAGGTGACCTGTCAATATGGACCAGAAAACCTAGTGAGACTGAGAAATCCATGGGGAAAAATTGAGTGGAAAGGAGACTGGAGTGACAGGTGAGTTTAAAAAAGGAAAGGTGTGACACTGAGCGGAGGAAAGGTTTCTTGGAGGAAAGATGCTGCCATCTTCAGGCATGAATTAATGTTGAGGGCAGCAGTAAGATAACAGTTGCTTGCACAGACCTTCTGGTGTCAAAGCAGTGACTCCATAGATTTATATGTCTCCAACAGAAAGTGCTTGGGTAGCTGGGCTACTTCACACAGCCAGCCTCAACAAGATCAGTTCTGCTTTTCCTTTCACTAAATGCCAGAGGAGACATAATATGAACATGAGACGCTGACCACATTGCTGTGATCTGGACAGCATGTAAAGGGACAGATAGCTGTGCAGGAAGCTCTAAAAAAACCCTATGTTTCAGGATACAGTCATTTATCTCTGGAGGGCCCAAGAAGAATCCTCCACAGGCTGCAAGGTATTGGAATTGGGTAGTTATGAAGGAGTCCTCTGTCCAGGCTGCTTGGGGAAATACAGTTGGGTATGAGATCAGAGGAAGCAACTAGTGAGGCAAATGGGCCCTATATTTGCATCTACCTGATTTTTAATTTTTTTTTTTTTAATTGGGACCCATGAAAGACAGTGGTTTGCATTCTAGAGCACGGGCAACTGTAAACTTGTGTCGTGTTCCTCTTTGAAGTGGAGCATGTTTCTTCCTTCCAAGCTTCACTTCATTCCCTGCACAGGCTGTTTGCTGAGGCTCAGGGTATAGAAAGGAGGGAAGAGTCCAGAGGTCATTGGGAATGTGAATGGCTTTCACCTTGTCTGCAGAGCAGTAACTTCTCTGATGCGTGTCTGTCACATAATGACAACACACCAGCTGTTCTGTTGAAGAGCATAATGAGCAACATACTGCAGGCCTGCCTTTGAAACGACTCCCAGCTGCCTCTTGTGCTGTCCTAGTCATTCATTCATTATGCCAAACACTCTTCCTATTATGTCTCCTTTGACAGAAGATTAACCAACAAAGCAGGTCTAGATTTTTATATTTTAAGTACTTGGAAGTTGCGTGTTCAAGTAAGGGACTGGCTGATGGAAATGGAACATTTCTGGCTTCTGCTGGAGAAAACTGGAGTCATTTAGCTACATCTTATGGGACCCAGGGTGGTTGTGGAGAGTCTCCTGTGGCTGAAGGCATAGTGGGGAATAAGCATGGAGATATGTAGAAACAGGGATTTGGCCTCTTTTTATAGAGGAAGGCTATGTCCTCTGCCTTGAATTTGTGGCCACATTTGGTTAGTCACCTCATATTTTTCCCCTTAGCTCTTACAAGTGGGAGCTGCTGAGCCCAAAGGAGAAGATTTTGCTGAGGAAAAAGAAGGAGGATGGAGAATTCTGGTAATGGCACAGTCTTGCTTCTCCTGTCTCTGCCAGTAATGCTGGGGCTGCACCTGGACCCGAAGCAGCACGTTGCCACTTAGGCCAAGGCACAGGTCATGTGCTTTATAGCAGCCTGTCCTCCTCTCGCCTTGACGCTGTGAGAAGCAGTGGCTGTGCTGACATGGGATGCACTGTTCTTCAATGCAACAGTGAGGGAGAAGCAGGACATTGCCAGGTCTCCTGGGGCTGCTGGAGATAAAGGGCAGCCCCAGGAGCTTTTGTCCTGNTAGCTTGAGGAAGCCCTTGCTTGCCTGTTTATCCGTGGTTTCTCCGTAGCTTTTGCCACGAGGTGGCAATGTTGCCGCCCCTGTAATTTCACTGCATTGCCTTTGCTGGCAAGATTATTTTATTCTCTGTTCTGCTATCCTTTGCTGAAGTTTTAGTCGTGCATTTGCTACTTCTAGATGCTGCTGTGGAAGCAGACGCTCTCTTCTTTACTGCCTAATAAAATATGAGCATTACCATATGTAACACAAAATGGTGCGGCTTCGAAGTTCCCCGCTCCCTTTTCTTTTCATTTTATGAGCCATATGGACTAAACTAAACCGCTGACAAGATGTCTCTTGGCACTCTTTTCCCAGGATGTCTCTGCGAGATTTTAAGATTCATTTTGTAGATCTGATGATCTGTAAATTAACTCCAGACCTGATGAGCCAGGAAGATGGGAAAAAGTGGATGTACTCCTTGAAGAGTGGGAGATGGGTTAAAGGAAGTACAGCAGGAGGAAGTCTGGGATTCTGTAATGGTGAGGGGTGCTCCTTTGGATGACTCTGACTTTTGGATGCTCTGCTGACTCAGTTACCAGCTCGTTATAACCTCTTAACGTAAACTTGATAACAGAAACATGCGCTTCCTGTTTAAGCCTCCGCACAGACATCAGAAATAAGCAGCTGAAGGACTTTGACTGGCTTCTGCTATCACAGAAGATGCACTGCTTGCAAACATAGGGCAGTGGGCTGATTATAGCATGAAATAGGCTTTAGGATCCCAGGATCAATTGCCAGCACTGATCTGCTCTAGGGCATTAAACTTGTCTGTTAAAATTTGCATCCTCAGCACCTCCAGGGAGTGTGTTTTAAGTAAAGTGAATAAAATAGTCAGAGGCTCAGCTCTTCTGGAACCAGAGCAGGTAGGGTCTAAAGTTAGCTAGCCCATACACAAGAGGTGAGAGAGGACTAGTGATAAATTTATAAACAAAATGAGCTCTTAGTTGCATGTAAGCAGAAATATAGTTCCTTGTTCCTGGGTCTTTCTCCTGTCTTAGATAGTAGTTGCACTGCTAAACTTGTAAACTGCACCTCAAAATCAAATTCCTGCAGGGTCTGGAGATCCAGACAACCTGTGACCTATTCAGTCCAATGCCAAGGATCATGTGGGAAGCTGGCAATCAATTTTGTGATGAAAAATGACATCAAAATATTTTTCTTGTTTTACTTAGGCAACTTTTGGATGAACCCTCAGTACTGGCTGAATGTGTTGCCAGTTGAAGACAGTAAGAAAAGCCCAAGTTCGTGCAGTGTGGTTATATCCCTCATGCAGAAACACAGCAGCAAACACCGGAACCAAGCCCCTCACCTTTTCATTGGATTTTTACTCTATAAGGTGTGAAGAATTGCTTTGCTTTCCTTGCTCTCACCAAACAGGAGAACTTCCAGCTCCTGTAGATTTTAGTGCTCTGCAGGCCAAGAGTTTTGTTGTGCACAAGGTGATCTGTGCTCTTTCCTCCTGCCTGTGCCCAGTCTCCTCATACATCAGGACTAGGCTTCCTCGGGCTCTGTGCCCCCCTTGCTGCCTCTCCAGCATGCTGTGTGTCACCTTGCAGAGCAGTGAGAAGTGCCTTTTGCTTCAAAGTACATTGGGATTTATTTTGCTGCCTCTGGGGGTAGGTGCAGTAGCTGGAAGAGGGTGTGTCCCCAGGACAGGGTGCCAGGACTCCCCTTACTTTGGAGCAGGAAGAGCTCTGGCCTTAGGTAATTTCCAACCATGGTAAAATTGTGCCTGAGAAGTGTTCCTAGTATGATGTGGCAGCTGCCCATGTGTGCATACTGCTAGCTCTCTGTGTATCCAGAGGTAAGAGGATATCACTAGAAAGAGTGAGTTTCCTCCCTGCAATTCTCTGCTTATCTGAGTGCCTTGAGAGCCATTCTCCTCCCTTGAACAGAGCCACAGGTCTTGTTGCTGCTGTGAGCTTGCACAGTTATGGAGAGGTGACTGTGGGGAAGGGTTTTTGGTTGGAGGGACTGAGGTTTCTGAAGGCAAAGACCCCATATAGATGTATGTAGCTGCTCTGCTTCCCAGGAATGACTTGGCTGTGTTTTGTGGGACGGAGAGGTCCTGACTGACAGATGCTCTGTTTCTTTTCTTCCTGCAGGTGGGCCTACAGGTGAGTCCCTTGTCACCACTGCTGGCTGTTGTCTGGGGGACCTGGGGTGGTGCAGCTGTTAAGACAATGCTGAATGTGGTGTGTTTTACTTTGTTCCTTGGCTGACAGCAAGTGACAGTATTTGAATTTAGTGAGGAACCACAGCAAGGCACTACTAATGCAGAGCCATCCTCTGACTCTTCTGAAAAGCAGCTATATCAGGAGGGCTCAGTGGCCTTTAGAGGGGGCATTAGTTGTTCAGCTTCTGTACTGGGTCTTCAAAGGTATTAGAAGTGGCATCAGCCTTTTCCTGATGAGCACTTCATCCCTGCTGCAGTTGTGGCATGGTGCCCCAATTCTTGGCTGTGTCCTGGGAGTCAGAGCTGCTGCTGCCTTCCAGTCTTGGCATGAGGTGGGAAAAGAGCCTGTGCCCCATGCGAGTCAAAGATCTCCTAGAGAGCTCAGGTTCCTGGCTGGCTGGGAATGCTCTTGAGCTGATGCTACAGGTGTTTTCAGCTTCCTCAGGCCAGCTGTATTTCTAGCGTTTTCTTTATCCAAGAGCCTTTGGGACCTGAGAAAGGACACTGGAACTTAAATCCTGATGTAAGTCCTGATTTTGGCCCTGACCTCAGAGGGCTATTTAAAACAGGGAAAGATTTAGCTCATTTTGTCTTTAAAGAACATATCTTCCACTCTGTTACTACTGAAATGAGAGTACACCTCTTAAATGAGAACTTGGGCTGGCAAAGAACTGGTTTGGATATATGGTTAGGGCAGCACAATTGTGTTCCTAGTTCCTGTATTCCTAATGTGGTAACCATGAGGTAAGATGCCACTCCCTCCTGACTTAAGTATCTTGGGCATCATCAGGGTTGCATTCAAGGTAAACTTTCTGGCAGAGGGGGTCTTGGTGTGGCCCTAGCACAGTGCTCTGCCACACCTGGCGTGGGAGTGGTGGCAGCCAGAACTTCAATTTCAGGTTTGTAGTGGTTGCCAAGATCAATACGGAGAGATGGCAAGCTGAGAGCACCTAAGGTATTGGAACTGCTGTCAACAGAGTATTGACTGGAATATAAAAACTTTGAATTTAACATAAGGGGCATGAGGAGGAGTAACCCTGAACCCTTCATAAGAAAGATTGCTCTATTAGTAAGAAAAATACTGGCAAAGGAAGAGGAATAGCATCTCCCCATGAGACTGCAGAGCAAAATGACTAAATGTTTTGAGGAACAGCCAAGATCAGAAGGTGACAGTAGTTTTAGCTATCAGGATTATTTATTGGGCTTGTGTACTGGGCACTCAGTGGCATTAAAATTAGTTCCATGTTGCCTGGATCAACACTTTATCTATCATCCTGTGGCAGAAAAAGGCCTGCAGAGCAAAGAGTGTCAGACAGATCAAGGACACTTGCATGAAGTCAGGGCTAGGGCTTAGGTTGCTCATGCAGTACCCTCAGATCACAGGTGTTCTGAAAAATCCTCTGCTACTAGATCCCTAGTGCAAGGGACAAACTGGACACAAAGTACGTGGTCCCTGTGGGAAAAGAGCGGTGTTCTGGCTAGTGAAGGGCAGTCTCTACAGCAGTTCCTGCCTGCAGTCAGTTTGGTCAGTATGGTAAAAACTTTTGCAGAAGCCGCTTTGACAGGAACGGCTTCTCCTCCCCAGTTCTTGCTGCTGTTCCTTACAAGTAGTGTTACCTTTTTAGAAAGTTGCAGGAAGCCCAGTCCTTCGTTATATTAGTATTGGGCAAGGGTGCTGCATAGTGAGAACCACCATGTCCTGGGAGGAGACTGAGTCCTTTGGGCTCTGTTACCTGCTTGTGCTGTAAAACAGGCTGAGACATGAGGGCAGGCTGGCTGTGCCCTGCCGGTGAATCCTCCACACACCTTTTCAGCTGGGGCAGAACACATTTCTCTAAGGTTTCTTCCCTTAACAGTACCAGGAGAGCAACAGAAAGCTGCCTCCAGGTTTCTTCACTCGACATCAGCCTGTGAACAAGCACCAGGTTTTCCTTGATGAGCGGGAAGTGACTCATGACTTCCATCTGGAGCCTTGTGTCTACGTGATTGTCCCATCCACCCTGGAGCCTCAGCAAGAGTCTGAGTTCATCCTGCGGGTCTTCTCCAGGAAGCACATTCTTCGGTGAGATGCTGCTGCCCCTCTGCCAGCACCTAATTCCCTGGGACAGTCTTGTCTTTCTAGTCTAATGGGGGCAGCATAAAGACTTTACTGTGCAAAAAGCAGCACAATATCTTTCAGAGAAGTTGGCTGTGGGTTTTTCCTGCCTTAGGATTCTCGGTGGTTGAAGCACTGTTTTTGGCCTTATCCTTTCAAAAAAGGCTGGTGGGCTAGGCCCCTATCCTTGCAGCATGCTCATGTTGGAGACTCTGAGAAGGATAAGAGCCTTTTAGCTCCATTAGTTTGCCAGGAACTCCCTGCTGGCAATGCTAGGATGGTTGCTTGTACGGAAATGGTGCTTTGGATACTTCAAATGCCAGCAGCTTTTGTGATGCTGTATGGACATGAGGCCTTCCCTTACTGCAGCTGTAACACCAGAGAATAAAACACACTGCAAGAGCAGGTTGGGGCCCCATCTGGGGAAGGGGGATGCCACCTGTGGTGAGACAAACTCACAGCTCTGAGACCTTTCCTTAACATATCTGCTTTTTTGCATCTCCAGGGAAATGGGCGGGAACACGAGCTTCACCCTCTCTAAGGTGAGTGGGTGTGAGAGGAGTGGGAGGTCTGTGGTTCAATCTACATAGCTTAGTTGCCTTTTTTGCAAACATCTTTTAGTGATACCATCTTACTTGCTCTGCAGTCTTTCCTGCTCATGGCTTTTTGGAGACTCATGGTCCGTTCTTGCACTTCTCCCCATCCCCTGGAAGTTTTGAAGACATTATGGGACCTTAGCAGTACTATTCCCATGCAATGGCCTGAAGGTTATTTTCAAAATAACTGGTCTCAAAGGCAGTGCATGCACATCTGCAACTTGTGCCTGGGAATTTATAGCATAGTCTGTTCCCCTGGCATAAACAGGGCCTTTCCTGCTTTCATCTCCTTAGCTGGGCTGTATAAAGGAAGACAGAGACCCTTCTCTCTTCTTGGCACAGAGTGAGCCCCATGCTTTGCACAGCTTGGGGTAGGGTGAGGGGAATGTTTCTCTCCACTAAATGTTATCTATCTTATTTCTCTCCAAGAAATAGCATTTCTGTGATGTGGGGAGGTATCTTAGCAGTGGGCTGTGTTAGTGATGTAACGCTGATTGCAGTAGTGGGCAGAGGGTGGAAAGGGCAGGGAACTGAATGCAATTCTGGGAAAGCATCTTTAATAACTTGGTTGACAATATTTTTCTTCTGCAAGATAATGATTTCTAATGATTTTTTAAAATACCTTAAAGGAAATTGTTGATAGGTATGAAGGCAAGATTTGGGAGGATTTCTTCACAAAGCATTTTGAACAGGTAGGTGCTTGCATGAGCTGCCAGAGTAAGCTCCTCCAGAGCTATTAGGTAGCTCTGTGAAAGTAAAAGCATATGGATGTTCAAGGGAGGTCTGTGGATGTGTTGGGAACAGAGAGGGGCTATGGAGAGGAGGTTGGACTCTGTGTACAGTGATGACTTCCTGCAGCAAATTTGCCTGTGAAGCTTAGCAATATGATAGCATTGAGACAGGCACACTTCTCTGCACAACAGGGTGTCAATGCCTGGAACTTAATGTGGATGTGACAGTATCAAGAGGCTTGAAAGGTATGAGCAAACTGATGGGCAGAAAGTCCATAAACAAATGCTAAAGGACTGGGCAGGGATGTACCCTCTAAGATCACTTTTGCAGCAGAGAAACAGCAGAATGGACTGCAGAAGCTGACCAGGCTCATGTCCTCTCCCTAAACATCAATTCCTATTGCCTGTACTGGGGACGAAGTGATGGGCTGTGTGGATCCATCCTACCCTTTAGGGCATTCTTACTTTCACTAGGGAAAGTTACCTATTAGAGAACACCTCTGAAATATTGAACCTTGTCTCATACATACTTCATCACAGTTGAATGGCAACTAACTTGTTTTGAGAGGTGAAACAGACATTGGGTGTCCCATCATCTCCTTTTTTCCCTAATTTACCTAGTGAAATACGATCCTTACTGTGAAAGAATCTTTTTAGTGATCTCTCTGGCCTGATCTGGGATGGAATTGAGCTTCAAGGATCCCACTGACTATGGCGAGGGATGCAAATGTTTCACCTTTCAGAAAAGGTCGCTGCGTTTATTTAGCATCATACCCTGTATTTAGCAAACACAATTTCACAAAAACAAATTTGCACTTTTAATAGGAATATTTTGAAGGAAGCTGTTACTAAAAACAAGGAATGCTTTCACAATTTTGCCCCTTGTTTAAGATTTTGGTTTTGAGAATGGTGTGGCTTGATGTGCTAGAAATTGCTACATACTATGAGGTGCTGGTCCTTTGCTGTCAGGATGTCCAGGTACACACAGAGGTAGAGGCAGTACTGCCATTTCTGAAGGCTTTACCCTGGCACGTCTCAATGATCTGAAAGCAGGCTTTTATTTTTGAAGAGTGACATTTAAAAAATCCTCCAAACAAACTATTGCTGCAGCTTCTAAAAGATCTGTAAACTTTAGTATGACAAGGAGGAGGGGGAGTCTCTGCTTTGAAAAGTTTGGGGAGAAGTATTCCAAAGTTCCTTTTTTTTTGTTTGTTTGTAAATGATAAAAGGGGAATATTTGAAGCAGGTCTCTTGACGTGTGCTTGACGGGACAGATGGCACCAGGGCTGAAAGGCTGACGGTCTGCATCCTAACTCAGTGGAAATCTGCACTACTGCATTGATCTGTGTGGAGCCCGGAGACCTCAGTCCAGAGCACACTGCAGCTCTTGCAGGCTCAGAATCTTGTCATATTCAAAGGGAGTCTTTTCTATCGATTTTCACAGTGGCTGGAGTGGGGCCAGAAAAGCAGAGAATGAAGATGGGACATGCTGGGAAAACAAAAGAGGGAAAAGGTGATTTAATACTTAGAAAAAAAAAAAAAATTAAAATTCTCTTCCATATCACAGAATCCTGAAATAAATGCTGTTCAGCTCCAGAGGGTCTTGAATAATATATCTTGGAGAAGTAAGTGCTGGGAAGTAATGTTTCTGTAAAATAAGCGCTCTCAGAGAAAAGCCTCAGCTCCTGTATCTATTTCTTGAATTCTGGGAAGAGAAACTGGCTTCAATCTGACTGAACTGACTCTTTTGATGCCATGTTAGATTTCCAGAGCAAAAGGATTTGCTGGGGTGTAAATCAACATGGCAGAAATTTTATAAGCAGAGCTAACCTAGTTTGAATTTCAACAACTGAAAGAATGAGGGGGGAGAACAGGCATGGCATGCAGTTCTTTAATTTGACCTCCACACCCAGCCTGACCTCAGCTTTGATTCTGAAACTGTACCTCATTTCATCTTGTGCCACTGCCACAATCTCAGCAGCACCAAATGAGAAGATGTGGAAAGCCTGGTCTGGAGGAATTTCTGTGGTGGAGGAGGGTCTTGTCTTTACTTTCATGTGCCTGGTCCATGCTGCTGTTTCTATTTACTCTTCCCTGCTGTGCATGCATAGGGCTGCTCCTTGCTCTGTGTTTGGGGGACAGGATGAGGTGCAGGTGGCCTGTGTAACCCATGCTTGTGAGAGCCAGGTGAGCCCCTAGTTTGTCTCTCTCATGTGTGACATCCACTCTGCTGGGGGTAGCCCAGAGCACTCCACAGGCTCATAATTTGGTCCTTAGTAACAAATAACACTGCCTGGACAGCTGTGAGGCATTGCAGTGGCTGTTTTCTCTAAACAATGACAATGAAATTGCACATATAATGATGAATCCAGATTTTCTTCCCAGTTTCTTCACTGGTAACAGTCAATATGCAACATAGAAAATACTCCATCCAGCCATTACAGGCAACAAAGATGATCAAAAGACTGATGTGATGCCTTTTCCACTTAAACTGAATTTGGTATTACTCTCTTTTCTACAAAGGTGGATAAGGATAGTTCTGTCTTTGTGAACTGACCCACCAGGCACTGCCTTATCTGTGAGAAAACTATATTGAACAGGGAGTCTTTACTTTTCATAAATTATTGATTTTTAAGACAATGATTTAAAAATCTTTACAGTACTTGATTCATATTTACTAAACAGGGAATTACAATATTAAAATTATTAACGCATCTTGACTTTCTGCAGAGAAGGGATTGGTGAGTTATGATTCTGTCCTTTACTCAGTGGAAGGTACAGAACAACTGTAATCATGATTTGCAGTTAGATTAGAGCCTATTTCCGTTACTCTTCATGTAACTTATATGTGAACCAGGAATGCTAAGCTTTGAGGCAGCATCATGTTTTCAGCAGTGCCTGTACTTTTAATTATATTAACAGAGCTGGCAGTGTGTCTGTGAAAGAGAGGGGGAGAGAGATGCTTAGTACAAGGGTTTCAATTAATCTGCAGTGCTGTTCCCCAAAGCTCTTCAGGTCAAGTGACTTTGCTCAAGGTCATGCAGTAAATTCTGTTTGGGATTAGAGCTTTGGATGTCCTTTTCCTTCCATTTTCTCTAATAGCTGGAGATAGTGTACCATATTTCATTCTATATTACATGCCTGCAGGGAGCTCATATTGGATTTTCAGAGACTAGTAGAATCCATCCTGTTGCTTCATATTTTTATCATCATAAATGATACATCTTCTCAAGTGGGTGTAAAATTTCACAAAGGCTTTGGGGCCTGAGCCGTCTCAAGTAAGGGGGAATTTTGTGAGTCCGTTTTTCTGAGAGATGTTCAATGACTCCCCAAAACATATTTTTAATTGTTGTTGTTGTTGTTGTTCTCTCTCCAGATTTCCAGAGTTTTCGCCTGAGTTTCAGTCTGGATTCCTGCCAGGGTATCTTGGCACTCCTGGATGTATCCTTGTCATGAGTGATACTTCTGACTCATATAATACTTCACCAGAGCATTATTTCTTAGGGCAGACTGGGTGTTACTGTGATTTCTTTACCACCAGGACATGGCCCTGCTTCTTGAACTTCTCACCCTCCATAATAACAGTTCAGCTGTGACAGAATGGAGCTGGTTTGGGAAAGGGTTGATTCCTGGTGCTTCTGAAATCAGCAGGCAGGTTTCCCTTGGCTTTAATGGGAGAGGGATCAAGTCTTTAAATAGGCACGTGGGCTAGGAAATCATTACACTCATATCATAATTGCATGGATGTTAGAGTGGTTGTACGTTTTTGGGTTATTTGGGTTTTTGGTTTGTTTTCTTTCCTTTTTTTTTATTTTAATATATGTAATGGGTGCTTTCTAATGTTTACTTGAGATGTTTTGACCTTAATTCTTCCACTAAGCTGAATGCCACTGGCACACTGAGTATCCAGGAGTTCAGAGTCCTGTGGAAAAGGCTGCTTTTCTATTTGGTATGACAATAATTTCTATGCCCCCTTTCAATATCTGTCTGTTCAAGATCCCTTTGGTGTCCCCTGTTGGGTTTTGGGTGATTTGGTTTGTTTAAAAATACTCCCTCACCCCATAGGAAGTTTTCCAGAAGAGAGACACCAACAGATCAGGAAAGCTTGACCTTGTGGAACTGCATGCAGCTGTACAGGAGACAGGTGAGCCCACACCATATTTTGGCAAGTCTCATCTTCTTGCTCATGAAAGCTGAAAAAAAGCACAGGGCTGGGAAACATCTTGATAATTGTGTGTCGAACCCAGGAGAAGTGGAAAATATTATAGTTTGCAAGGCCTTGGCTATCTCTTCTTCCTTCTTTAGCTGGGTAAACGCATCTGAAAATTATTTTACCATGGGATGAGCTGCTCACTCTTTTCTCAGTGTGGTCTCAAGCTGAGAGTTGTCTGAAACAGAAGTGTCTGCCTATTTCAGACCCAATTTTTAAATCCCTTCCTGTGTGTTGCTAATTGAATTTTAAAAGATTTTGTGGGGTTGTGGGGATGCAGGAGGCCAGATCTAGCTCCTATTAAATTGCTGCCTCTGCTGAAGATGACAGTTCAGGGGCCAAATCTGGAAGTGTGGTACTTGCACGGAGGCTATACTGGTGCCAGATTTCACTAATGCAGTGTCTGAAGCTTGATCTAGAAATGGAAGATGATACATATGGGTCCAAATACTGGACCGAGCTCTGTTGCTATTACTGGGTGTTATGTGGGGGCAGATGCTCAGTCTTGTAGCTTCTTTTTCATGTTTACACCTTAAATATCATTCCTCTTTTTGGTGCATGTTCACCCAGTTCATCTGAGTCAGTGAAAGCACAGTGAGAAACCCAGGCAGACCTCTGCTAAAGCAAGCTAAAATCCCAGGCCATGAATAGAGAATGTTTTTGTTCCTTGCAAATGCTGCTGCTGCTTGACATTGGGACTGATGCTTTCTGTATGAGCTTCCTCTGGATTTTCTTTTTCATCTCCTTTACTACCCTCTTGGGAATACTGCTCTTAAACCCAGCTGCTGCTATTACCCTCATATCCCATGAAAAAAAGAGGCCTATTTGTATTTTATTCCAACTCTGGAAGGACTGTAAGTATAGGGGAGCAGACCTGAACCCTTTTAAATTTGGAGAAGATATCTTAATGGAGAGGTCTCATTTGGGCTGGCTAATATTTGATTATCTTAGGCCAGGCTTGAAAAACAAAGCTGTTGGAGAACAGATTAAGACCACTCAGTTGTGCCATCTCATTTTGTTTTCCTTTCCCCCCCTCTCCCCCATTTTATGTAGGCATTTCACTCAGCAATGAAATCTGTAATTTGATGGCAATCAGATACGGTGACCCTGGCTTACAGATCAGCTTTGAGAGCTTTGTTTGCTTCATGCTTCGAGTGGAGATCATGGGAGGTGAGGCTGGCGCTCCGTGTCTGGCCAGGCAAGCTGGGCTGCCAGCTGAGCCATGGCCCCTCTGATGCTGCTCCCACTGGCAGTGGCAAGGTCAAAACTAGCAGGGCTGGATTTCTGAATAAATCATGAGTAATCAATTTAAAGCAAGGGACAGATACAGAGGAAGCTAAGCTCTCTCTTTACCTCCCCACCAGTCCCTTCCTACAGACATCCGAGCTGCACATATCAGAGTGATTAAGCTCTCTGCAGGATTGCACCAGCCTTCTGAAAAAGTAGGAAAAAGTAGGCAAATTACAGATGAAGACTATTTGTCTCCTGTGAAGAGGACAGCCTTGAAATACACCCTTTCCAGGAAGAAGAAAGCTTTGGAATATGTCTTTGATGGACTGCAGTTGTGATGATGAGACAGCTGATACTCAGATCATGCTGTAGACACTTAGCACATATCTCATAATTGTAGTGGGTAAGGTTGGGACCACCAGCATTTTGAGGTTTCACAGATAGATGGGCAGACAGTAACATGCCTGACTTTATTCAGCTGCTCCCAGTGTTCCAGCCTTCAGGGATCTTCCAGGGACAGAACAGAGAAGCTCACATACACTTGTGAATAGCCTACAAACTCTGCCTTTGAGGTTTTTTGTAAGATAGCACCTGGCTGTGGTGATCTCTTGGCTATCAAGTTAATGCTCCTCATTTACTTCTTTTGCAGAGGCCTTTCGCAACTTAACACAAGATGGCAAAGGGATATATCTCCGGGAATCTGAGGTAAAGCCCATTCCCTGTCAGATGCAGGCCCCTTTGTTGCATGGGCCACTGTATGTTTTGTTCTGAAGCATTAGAAAAGGTGTCTTTAAGTGACCACTTAGAGGGCAGGTTACAAACAACAAGGAGGTTCAGGCTTCTAAGCCTTCTGCTTTATTATGGCTTCTATTCCATCTGGAGGCAGAATTTCTCCAGTGCCCCATAGTCCAGTCCAGGTGAGAGTATGGCAGAGCTCTCACAGGGATGGATTATTTCAACCTCTTTTCCATATTATTTTACAGTGGATGATGATGACACTTTATTCCTGAAGCAAAGCTCTAGAGGAGGGGACAACCAGACCTGTACCAGGATGAGGAAGGCTGCCTTGTTTCAACATTTTACTTCATATGAGAAGTCTTTCCCTCAAGCAGACTTAACCTGATAACGACAGACTTGGTGAATTGAAGTTTTGCTAATTAACGTATTTATTTTAAGTCCTATTTCACTTCAGACAACCCTTCTGAGGAGAGAGCATTGGATGCCAACCACGAGGAGTGCACAGTGTGACACCCTGGAGCATGGTGGCTGAGTTGCTGGGGTCGCCTACTTCATGCTGATTTAATGCTGCTGTTATAGGCACACATTGTGGCAGTGCCCAGAGGCTGTGCTTGGTGATGGGGCTCTTGAGTCTGGCAGGGAAATGGCCCCTGTCCTGAATAGCTTGTCACCTGATAGAGGGATCCCAGTTCTGTAGCTGCTAGGCCCATGGTAGAGGACTGGAGTCTGTGTGCTTCTGGGAAAGAAGGGATGGTACTCATGGAATGAATGAACACTCTTCCCTAGCCCTGACTTGGAAAGGTGATTGCAAGCATTCAAACCATCTCTTTTGCTTTTATAAGTTAACATAGCCCTATTGAAGTGACCCTAATTTGATTTGACCAAGTGATGAGCTGAGCCTCCATGTGTTTGTTGTATGATGATTGTGTATTTATTTCAGAAAGGCAGTGGGTTTTCTCTGCAGATTGAAAAGTACACTACAGTGAAAAGTATACTGATTCCCTATTGTTTTTAAGTCTGCAGACATTGGCAGGCAAGGAGTGTTTTCAGTAGCATGATACAGGAGCTGTCTGTAAAACATTTGGATATATATCAGTTTTTATATAGGGTGAGTGTGTGTGTGTACTTCTAAAGGATGCAGGCAAATGTAGGTTGTAGCTAATTAAATAGTGCAACCTGGGTGCGTGGCTGTGAACAGCGTTAGAGAACATGATAGAAGTGGGACTATTCACGTCAAAATCCATGAGAGAGTAACTTGGTGCATCTATCTGTAGGATCCTTTTGCACCTTCTTACCATCCATTTATTTGGGCTGGAAATTTCCACACTAAGTGCCTGTTACAGGTTGCTTCTTTGATTTTTTTTTTTTTTCTTTTATTGCATTCCTGCAGACAGCTCAATTGTGGCTCCTTTACAGTGCACAGCCTAGTCTGGGTGCTAAATGAAACAGAGCTCCAATGGGAATGAACATATAATGAAAGACCATACTCTAATACCTTTGTAGGAAGGAGTTATATTAAGCTTGCATAGGCAGCCTTCCCTCTGGCTTTTTGTGACTTTTTAGGTGCTTAATCTCATAAATATTTTTTTCAGAGTGCATGTGAGATTCAGGAATGAGGTGGACTGTGGATAAGAAAGAAAACATGGGCATGACTGAGCTCAGGGATGTGCTTACCACTGCACTGAGGCCTGTGCAATAGCATAAGCATATTTATAGAGGAACTCCTTTGCATATAAGTGTTCCCAGTCAGGAGGCATTAAACAGTAAAAACAACAGCATGCACTTTATTCCCCAGAACAGTCTGTTTCTAAGCAATATCATTTTCATCCTGTTTTTATGAGAAAACTGTTAGAACCAGATAAATAGATGGCTGTGTTGGTACTTGTTTATTACAGATGATATATCTATCATCTATTGGGAGTGACCTGCTGTGGTGTCACTGGAGCCACAGGGTTCAGCTCTGTGAAGCAGAGCAGGTTGGAGGGAGCAGGGACACCCAGGGCCCCTGGAGCAGCCGAGGGCTCTGTGTCCCGCCGGGCTCCTGAGGAGGCTCCGTCAGCAGCTCCCCTCTCAACGCACGCCTCTGTTTCCTTTTGTGACTCGCAGCTGAACATGATGGTGCAAACTAAATTAGCCTGATTTAATTTGCACTCAACTCAGCAGGGGATGTTATAAACACTGATTTACTGTGTGCAGGAGCAGCGCTGGAAGAACCAAAAGCATTGGTTGAAGGAGCATAGGTCCCACTTTTCTCAGCACGCTCTGGAAAGGATGGTCCCTGGCACCCATGGGAATGTCCAGGGGGATCTGTGTGAGTGCAGAGTGTTCACAGCAGGCTCTGTTGCACGTGATGGGATGGAAATCTGTCGGTCCCAACTGGGTTTGTTGCACAATGTGAGCAAATGTCATTTAAGGCTGGGAGTGTGCTGGACGTAGCTCCGCCACGGGCTGTGTGCAAAACTGGTGCAGGACACCCAGTTTCAAATTGCAGTTCATTCTAATGTTGTACACATTGTTTTTTCTATGAGATTTTGTACTTATTTACTTCACACCTCTTTAATGCAGAGCAATGTAATTGCAGGGAGATTATTTTGCTATTGATTACTTGATCCAGGAAAGAAACAGAATTCATCCATGCCATGAATCACTAAGCATTTGCAGCAATAAACTTTATTGAGCCATGTGACTTGCTGTTACAGAATTGTAAAGAATGCTTTACTGGAATGATTATACCAAACCATGTACAATTCAAACTGAATTATCTGGCTCACAATAAAATGTTTTTGGCAAGGGCACCTACTCGGACACTGTGAAGCTTTTATATTGCTAACAGAATAATGTTTTCTGGGCAATTCTGAAGATATATTACTCCTCATTTACAATGTGCATTGTGAAAAAATGGTCTAAAATGCTGCTGAAGGATGCATTCGTTTGTAACCACAGCATTTTCAGGGATGCTGAGCTGTGCAGTGGGTGGTATTGCTCTAGCAGAAATGAAAGAAAAGTGGAACTGTGGCTTGAGACTAGTATTGCTAATAAAAGTCCTTTTTGGAACAGGCAGGTGCAAGAATAGCAAATAATGTCTGGAGTGGGAAGAGGAGATGGATGGTGAGGTATACTGTAACAATAAGGCTGAGATGAAATTGAAAGGAACTAATCAACCCTTTGCAAACAAAGTCTTCAGCTAGAGCTTATTGCTGCAAATACACACACACACACACAACTGGAGGTATTTCATGTTTCCTGGATATAGTTGGTCCACATGTTGAGGGTGCAGTTGGGGTACAGCAGTTACCGGTCAGCCTCACTGACTGCATGGTCAGGGCTTCTGTCTAGATGGCAACAGGACAGGCTCTACTCTCAAGCCTAACAGGATTCCAAAACATCTAAGACTTACAGGAATGACAAGCATAGCTGGAGAGGTCGTGGCTTCAGTGAAGAGCTGTGGCAGTTTCAGGCAAAAGAGGAAGAGCTGTCCTCTGGGAAAAAGTTACCACAAGGCAAATCACTCCAAGATCATGGGGCTCTTGCCTTTAGGCAGCTAGGGATGACCACCCTAGAGATACCAAGCTGGCCCAGGTTTGAGCTAGAAATACACAGATTGAGTATTTCTGCCTTTCTGGGTAATCAGTTAAATGCTGTTGAGACACTGCAGTGTAATTCTCTATCTGAGGTCACATCTTGCCTTTTACCAGTTTTACAGTGGGACCACCAGCACTTGTGCCTTACCTAAAAGCATATTGCAATCCTTTGCTGGGAGGTATTATATTCATGCAAGTGGCTACTGCACTATGATAGCTGTCCAAGCTGTGCCAGCAGACTTTGATCAGACCACAAGATGCTCTGTGTGCAATGAAGAATGTTGATTTGGTTTTGATTATTAAGCAGTACATGGAATCCTAAATCCACGACCCACAAATGGACCTCTAAAGGGCAAGTTGTCATTGGACTGGCACCATAAAAATGAGAACTTTTGAAGCTTTTGGAAGGAAAAGCCTGGTTCCAGGGGCAGGCGGTGCCTGAAAACTGTCCACTGAGCAGAGTGGGTGCAAAGTGTCCCACTCGTGCAGACCTTTGCATGGGACAGTGATGGGAGTGAAGAGACAACATGGGAACATGCAGTCAAAGCCACTGCTAAATCCAGTCCTCACTCACCCCCTCTCCAGTTCTACAACCCCACCAAGAGACTCAATTCAGACAATGGGATTTCAAAATTTGTAAACCTAAAGTCTAATTTTATTTCCTCTGTGAGCTGTTCAGGTCAGTGTTTCATTGGAAGGCTGTGAAGACTTCTCCTAAAGTTAGTCCTGCTAGACTCTGGTTGAATTTAAACCTGTGCTCCAGTGTGGAAGAGGGTGAAAAGCTGGAGTGTGGTACAGAGGTATGATGTTTGCATCCAGATTCAGAAAACTGAAGGGCAAAAACCTCCTTTGTTATTATTTACAGTGCCACAGTGCCAAGGGGAGAAAGATCAGGTCCCCAGGGGGGATGGATACTATCTGACACAAGAAGTGGACTTGTTTTTTACTTTAAAAAGACCTATTTCTGCAGTTTCCATGGGGAGTGATCTGGGTTCAGCCTGGGGCTCTGTTAAGAGATAAGATTTGACCTGGATCTCAGCCTCTTGAGGTCCTCCTCCCTTTGCATACCACAGCATGGGTGCTCTGTAGTCCTCCTACTGCTGGGTACTGGATTTTTCCCATAAGCAACACTTCTTTCTTGTTGGCATCCAGGAGCTCAAGTTATGACCCGATCCCAAGGTTTGGGGCTTGGCAAGAAGCCAGCGATCTCTGAGTAGTTCTTCTGTACCTCTTTCTCTGCACATACACCCTCACATATTCCTGTGAACCCCATGTCACCTTCCTTAAAAACTGTTGCAATGCTGCGCTGAAAAAGAAGGCGAAAAAAAATTTTTTTTTCCTCCCCTGCTCAGGGAGCAGCTCCTTGCAGAATGAAATGCTAACGAGTGCCTTTGCCTTTCCTTCCTGCTGTGTCTTACACTGAATTAGACCTGAAAAGCAGTATCACCAAGCTTGAAGTTCAATTTATCAGTGCAGTCAGGATTGATTTGTTACACTACCTATTCTGGGGAAATGAATGTCTCCATTGCGCTCCCTTCCAGTGCAGGCAGACCTTTGTTTTGCTCACATCAGCCATGTAATGTAGGAAGCTGACATTCCACAGATAAAGGAAAAAACCTACAAAATCCTGACTAATTCTACCCAGCCTGGCTGTGCCAGAGAGTGATGCCACCTGCAAAGGACACACTTGGCATTGTGGTGGCTGCAGATACCAGGCAGAAGTGCTCTCTACCTGGGCTTATCTGCTACTTTTTTGTTATTGAATAAGTGTTTAATGCCATAAGTGTCCTAGAAAATTATTCTTGGGTGAATTACATGTCCCCTTCATCACTATTAGCGTTATAGCTGGACCATCGTGTTGATCCTTGGAACTCAGATTCTCAGTAAGAGTCTGTTGAAAACAAACTTGTTTTCGTACACATTTTCAGCTGTTGTGTGAGACAAGAAAAATGGACTTTGCTACTGCTGTTGAGGAGGAAAGTTTTCACTCATAATTTAGCACAGGAGATCTCCATTAAGAGAGCAGCAATTATAAATCCAGTTTTCTCTTGCAGCACATTTTGATGGAATATTTGCAAAGAACCACATACAAATGTGGGAATTGCATTTGCAGATTCAAAAGACCCAAAATGTGATTGCTATGAAGTGTTACAATTTTAAAAGACCCTTTTTTTTTCCCCCCTAACTTGTCATGCACACATCAAATGTGGAGGGAAGGGTTAGAGCTAAGCACCCTGCAGAACCATGCAGAGCTCTTCAAGCTCCTGGAAATGTGACTACAAGAAGGATGTCTATAGCTGGTGCTCATTAAGCGAGGTGAAATGAAAGAGGTAGTTGCTCTAAAGTAGCTTTTTTTTTCCTCAGGTAAAGGCAGGATTTCTTTCTCATAAATATGCTGCAGCTAGACATAAATGACTTATTGCTTGAAAGCAGCTCTGCACTGCTGAATAGCTGGAGCACAAGAGTGAGAAATTTGGTCTTAAGCTACCCTGAGTGGGTGCTTTCAGCCTGGCTGCTGGCAGCAGCAACGCTGCTTTTTGCCTGGGCTGAGGCTGCTGAGGTCTCCTGCCTCTGAGCTTCCAGAGGATGCAAGAGTGGGATTCTGTCTGTGACTGCCCCGTTACCACAGTCTCTCCCTTTCCACAGCCCTCTTCAAAACCAAAGAGTTAGCTTGGAATACTGCTCCAGAAACTGGGGCAATGCTTACTCTGTAAGTCTTTGGGTAAAGCCCCCTATTAATGGCGTAGGTGTTTTTTGTGCTCCTCTGGAGCACACAAACACACTCTTGTTGACCCTTCTCTGCAACTTGAGTGTTTATTGTAATTTATTGTTTTTCCTTTGGAAAGGAAAAAGAAAACAATCTCAGCATCACCCACTCTTCCTAGCTGCTCCTTAATCTCAGATCTCAGCTGAGTCATAACCCTAGTCTTAAAAACTGTCTCCTCCTCCTAGGGCATAGGTATGCATGTAGCAAAATACATACTGGACGGCTGAGGTGTTCTCCCTGATCCTCTGGCTAGCATTAACTCCAGCTGTTCATTAGCTCCACCTCTGCAAACTGATGTCTGAAGTCCTGCAGGAACTGGCTCATGTTGGACCACGTGTCCCAGCACCGGGGTGTGACTGCACCCAGGAGAGGTGTGGCACAGACCATTGGAGGTCTTATTTTAACTTGCAGCCATGCTTGTCTCAGAGCCCTTTTCTGAAACCCAGGTAAAGCCCATGCTGAATGCATCCCTTCTGCACAAGTTCTGCCTTTCAGTGAGGCTGGGGAAATGGCAGCCTGAGGTTAAGATGCTTGTCCTCAGGGACTCTGACTCCTGGCCTCCCAACACTCACCAGGCAAATACAGACAAGAGAAATAACCCTGAGCATATCTCCAAAGTAGTTTGATCTGAAAGGCTCATTATTTTTGAACAGCTGAGTTGAACATTACTGAGAATGCAATTTCCATTTCAGCTTGCTTTTCTACTTGTGCAGGGCAGAGCGTGGGAGCAAGGCTTGGGCACTTCACAGTCTCTTCCGTATGGATCAATATTTTCCAATGTGCACAAGTTTCCAAGAGTTTAAACCGCTGAGTTTTGCAGAACTTTAATTGTATCAAATGCAAAAAAGAAAGGGATACTCTATCAAACCAATACATAGTTAAGCACATAAAGAATTTAGGGGATGAATTAACAGAAAATAATTCATATGCTGCAAGAATAAACTGCTGAGTCCAGTAGAAGGAGCTCCCATTTATTCTTCATTTTTATTTTTATTTTTATGATTTACAAGTACTTGGAAATACCAAATGGCAAGAGAAGTTTGGTGGAAAGGCCATGTAGAGGTGCTATTCCTCAACACTACTCTTTAAATTACGAAAGAAAGTTGCAATAAATCTGTAGAACATCAAAGAACTTCTGTCAGTTCTGACCACCTAATGGAGCTGGAGGAAGCTGAGAAGTCCACATTACTTTGGTGAATTAAGGTGCCAGCACCTGAGCTAGACACAGCTGTCACTGGAGAGCTTACTGTGACAGGAAATAAGCCCTTCCTGCTGCGAGGCAGACATTCTTCCTTTCTTAAATTATTTAAAACAACCAGAGGCAACAGATCCTCAGGTGGCCCATGCTGCTACATACACCTGAAAGTTAGGAAAGTTAGCTGGGAATGTTTCTGCTCAACGACTTGGCATATAGAATCATAGAACAATTTGGGTTGGAAAGGACTTTTAGAGGTCAGCCAGCCCAACCCTTCTGCAGTAAGCAGGGATATATTCAACTAGACCAGATTACTCAGAGCCTCATCCAATCTGGCGTTGAATGTTTTCAGGGACAGGTCATCTGCCACCTCTCTGGGCAATGTGTTCCAGTGGTTCACCATCTTCGTTGGAAAAAATGTCTTCCTTATATCTAGTCTAAATCATACCCTCATTCAGTTTAAAGCCATTACCCCCTGTCTTATCACTACCCGCTCACATAAAAAGTCCCTCTCCAGCTTTCTGGTGTGCCCCTCTAAGGTACTGGAAGGTGCTCTAAGGTCTCCATGGAGCCTTCTCTCTTCCAGGCTTCACAACCCCAGCTCTCCCAGCCTGTCTGTAGGAGAGGCGTTTCAGCACTCTGAGCATCTTCTTGGCCTTCTCTGGACTTGCTCTGACAGGTCCACATCCTTCTTATGTTGGAGGTCCCAGAGCTGGGTCACTACTCCAGGTGAAGTCTCACGAGAGCAGAGTCTCACGAGTAGAGGGAGAGAATCCCCTCCCTGGACTTCCTGGCTGTACTTCCTTTGATACAGCCCAGGATGCAGCTGGCAACATATGAAGAGCTGCTTTTAGTTAACAAAGCCCAGAGAGGTCTCCTGATTGTTGGTAAAGCTGCTTTCCTAAGAGGCTGTGCTGCGTGCTTTTGCCCTTCCCAGGATGGGTCCAGGAACTGAGCTGGCTGTTTTGCAGGGGTGAATGGCAGGGTGAAGGTCCTGCAGCATCAGCTGAGGCTGCCTTTCTGCTCCTTGTGTTAAGTCAGTGTTTTTCCTTTGGTGAATAACCCTGGCCTGGGGATTGCTGTGGTGAGAGATGATGATGTGATCTTAACAGGAGGTGGTTGCAGCAAGATCAACCCCTTCTGCATTGCTTGGGTAGCAGGGTGAAAGTATTCCAAGGGTGAGCAGGCCATGGGGTGGCACAGAGGGTAGGAGGTGGGCACACAGTGTCTCCATCAGCAGCCCAACTCTTGAGGGCTGCCAAAGATATGCTCACCTGCCCCAAACTGAGGCTACTCCTGGCTGCTTCTGGACAGTGCAGGGACAGCCAGCCTGGGACCTGAACCCCTCCTTGCATTCAGCACATGGAGGAGGGAAATTAAAGGAGTCATCCCCCCAAGTCAGGCTTTTTGTACAGCTCTTCAAACCTAGAAACCACTCCTTTTTCTCCTGGCACTAGGCTCAGCTTGCTGAAACAAAGATTAAAAGCCTGTATTCCACTAAAGATTCTTCAGTGGCAGCCCAAACAGGCTCCCTAGAGAAGATTAACTATCCCCTGCACTGAGGGGTGTTTGAGCTTTAGCAAAATGGACTGATGAGAAAAACACAGGTAGTACTGCAAAGATGAATTTGATAAAGGTGGGCAGAGCACAGTGGAGGCATGAAAGGCTGGTTAAGTGTTCGCTTTTATGTATAGCTGAGTTCTAGGTCTTTAGACAAGACTTAATCTTTTCTATAAACAAATAACACATTCATTTACATGAATAATCCACATTTCTTATGCAAATCATTTCCCTGCTGCTATTTCTACTGAGAATAATATCCAGTATAATTACCACATTTATTTAGTGAATCTATTTACACAGGATAACTCTCTGTCCATGAATGCTCTTCACCAGAGAGGCCCAAAGAGCAACAGGGGAGCCCAAGCTGCCAGTCATGTGTGCCCTCTGCTTTCTATTTTTGTTCCCATGAAGCATTCTGGGACCGTTTGAGATGTCTCGGCAAGAGCAGAAGGATGCCTGCATCCTGCTTCCATCCCAGGGAGAGCACCTGCTGCTAATGGAAGGCAGCTCTTGCTCTCCCTGGCTCACCAGCCTGCTGTTTGAGCTCCAGCTAACTATAATGAGGCAAGGCATTTTGAATAATAACTTTCCTTTGGGTATAAGGCTATCTTAATTTTTTGTGTGTTTAAGTTGGTAATTGCCACAGAGTTTGAAAATCTTCCAGGTTTTACCACTCTTAATTATGTTCTCATGCATATGCATCCCCTGCTTGCGCGCTCATTACTGTGAGGAGATCAGAACCCTGAACGTTGGAGCGGTTCCCTCCAATTATCTTCCTTATGCAGGAGTTCCTGTGAAATAACTCTCCTGCATGGGATGGCCCAAGCTATTTGGAGAACATCTTGCTGTCCAGAGCACATTTTGCTCCAGGTGGTAAAATCAAGATATGTTTTATCCCTCGCGTGTCTCGCCTGGGCTGCTCCTACCTGGGATGTCTCCTTGCTTGTAGCACCAGCCGTTGAAATACTTGTTCAGGGGAAGTTATTAAGGTGTCCTAATGGAAAATATTTCAAGTTTCTAGGGCCCTGATTGCCTCTTTACCTGCTCTGTTTGCATCTATTGATCGTTCTGGTTCAACAAGACCCTCTGGGACTAACAAACTCTAACAGGTTTGAATGCATTCATGAGGTTCTATGCGGGGAAAGAAAAATAATGCTGTTGGGCTTCTGACTTGTTCTTGCTCAATAACAGCAAACAAATGTGTGCAATTAAACATTACTTTGTTTTCTAAACAGCAGCCTTGAAATTTTGTCCTACTAGCAGGGGAATCAAGCTGCTGCTTTGCTGTCTAACCAACAGCAATGATTTGGTGATGGGAAAGGAGATGTTAATCCACCTGAGCACGTTCACAGTAGAATACTGTTCCCTTGTAGGTAGGCAGGATTTCTAGCATCCTGTGTGCTTTTGTGTAGGAGATCACAGTGGATCCTATGAAAAGATCAACATGGAGCAAGCACAGACCTTGAAATTACTCACTCTTTTTGTACAGAGTTAACTGCTTATTAACTACTTTTCAGGGAGCTGTGGGGTTAGTTGTTAGCCCCTTGGAGCTTTTGCACTGAGAGAGGGAGGTTGCCTGATCAAATAGAAATCACTGTCTTTACGCCTAAAGCATTGGATTGTGTATGAAGAAATGTCTATTCCTAGACACTTCGCCTAAATACTGGGATTAAAATCTTAAGAAGTAAGGTGATGTGGGGCTCACTGTCTCCAGTTTTTGTAGCCCTCGGGAGAAGGGAGAGATAAACAGTCAGGAATTTTTTTCTATGAAAAAATTTATAGGAGGAAGATGAGGGTAAAACTTTCCAGCTGTGAAAACCCTCCTTCCCCAAAAGTGCCTGGTGCAATATTACATATTGCCAGCTGTGTTAATAGATGCCTAGATCCCAGTTGGCATTGGGCCACGCTTATATATCCCAGAAATAGAGATTTAATTCTGAAGTCTGCTTAACACCTGCACACAAAAGGACAGAGGCATTAAAGGTGCTTTAAGGACAAGGCTTTATTTTAGCTAATGTGTTCTCTCACCCATCACATGACTTGTTCTTTATTCTGTTGAGTGTCACCTGTCCAAACCACAATTATGGGCTTCAATGTGTCTGAGAGACACAGTCCTGCAGCTGGCTAAAAGGGACTGATTTAGCATATTCAAAGCAACAAAAGGATTTGGTCTGAATTCTGGCAGGGTTCTCTGCTTTTAGAGATGGATGTGGTGTGTGTGTGTGCGTGTGTGTGCACACGTGTGAATGCACACAGGAGCTCCTTGGGAGGCAGGTGAGCAGCTTTGCTTCCCCTGTGGAGTCCCAGCAGCACTGGGGTCCCCCCGGAACACGTGTTTTACCAGAGCTTTGCTGAGAAATGCGGAGTGCCCAGCACCTCACAGGCTCAGATGCTGCTGGTAAAGATTCACCTGCCCTGTGCTCTGTTTATTGATTGTTTGCTGCAACTTGGCCCATAAAACTCTCTGCTGCCTTTGGTCTCAAATGCCCCTTTGTGGCCATTTGCAGTTCGGGCCACTGGTCGCTGGTGCAGTGACCTGGAGCAAGGCAGCTTCCCCCACCAAAACACTGAAAAAAACCAGCTGTGGGATCAGCAGCCATCGCTTTTCCAGAGGCTTTTTCCAGAAAATGGGAGCATCAGGAGAGACTAACAAGCACCACAGACATCTGGGGACAGACAGGACCCAGAAGGCTTTATTGAGGCAGGGCTGGTCAAGAGCAACCAGTGAACAGTATTGAAGGTGGTTTCAGTGGAAGAGCACTGTCCAAGGGAGCTGTTCTTTGCTAAAATGTCCCTGAGTCACACACTGAAGTCAATGTGTTTCCCTTCAAATCTCTCATTGCTTTTGCCCTTGTTCCCACACCTGCTTGGATTGGCGTCATTGGGCACCTGGAAATGCTGTGAGCAAAGGCTGCACCTAATCCAGAAAAACCTCTGCTCCAGCAAATGGAGACAAGGACTGGGGAGCATGTGAATTAAACACAAGTGCAAGTGGGTGCCCATTTGATTGCAGTTGCTAGAGGTGGAAAATACCTTGTGGTAAGCAAGAATTCCCCCCAGCCTTCCTCCAGTTTTACTACAGCGAAGTCTTTGCATTTGTTCCAATGCCGAGGGAGCTCAGTGCTGCCTCATCCATCAGTGCCACAGACACTAGCCTGGAGGTGGGAGTCTGACTTGTAGGAACTGCAGGCAAATATCTGGATGTGTGCTCTTGCCCATTGACTCGGGAAGAAGCTCGTGTTGCTGCACCTGACTTGATGAGAGCTTCAATTAACAAATGCTATTAAAGTAGCTCTCCTCTTTATTTTATTTTTTTTTAATGCATAGCATTTCCTGACAGCTTAAACGTTTAATTAACTGGAGATGCCATCGTGGAAAGTTTGCTAGAGAAGAATGCTTGTGGTTTAATTAAAAGGAAAAAAATCCTTTAGAGGAACTGGAAGAGATCTGCTTGCAACACTAATAGTGGCAAAAAACCCGCAGGAGCTCCTGCATTTCCCTCTCTGAGTGCAGCAGTAGGTGGGGAGGTGCACAGCGATATCATCACCCGAGAGGAGAAGGTGACTGCTTCACAGCTTCACATTTGACCCTCCTGTTTAAGCTGCAGATGTAGGACAAGCTACAGTTCTCTTACCTCAGCAAGGGAGAAGAGACAGCCAACTGTAAAGTTTTTGGTTTGTTTTTTATTTTAATACTTTAACTTACAATTCTCCTGGTATTAGGCCAGAACTGCCTCTAACATTTTTGGTCTTCTCCAAGGGCACACAGGGAGAACATTTTTCATGTAAGCACTGGTCTGATTTTTTTGGCTTCCATTACAGCACAAAAACAAAGGCAGATCTTACCTGCCACAAAAATGTGGAATACTGTTCGCATTATCTTCAACAGCTGCCATGGAAGCTGTTTTTTGAGATGGCAGGGTACTGCCTGAGGAGGCAGAGAGCCCTTACTGCCCTCACAACGCTGAGGGCTGTGTGAGATGGTAGCTGTGGGTAGGAACCACCAGCTCAGCACACACTTGCACCCCTGCAGCAGCTTTCCACGGGGCCACGGCAGGGTGGTGTCAAGTGCTGCAGAGCTGGGGGACCCCCGTGGCAAAGCAACAATCTCCTTGCTCCTGTGCAAAGGACTTCTGTCCTTCCTCTCCTCACACTGACCAAGTGACCCGGAGGCTTTTTGAACAGCTAAGGGTCTGAAAAGGGAAGTTTGTTCCAGTATTAAATATAAATCTGGAAGTCACTGACATGATGGTTCACATTTGAAGCACAGCTCCACCCACAGAGAGGTATCAAATGGTTCTGAGTCATCTCTGGGAGCAGGCTGGGGCTATGGGCTGGTGCTGGGCCAGGGCATGTGCTGGTTTGCTGTCGTGGAGCCTCTGCACCCAGGCTGGCACCTCCGCTGCTGGAGACAACGGACAGCTGGGCTCCTGCTGAAACATGCCAATGCTCAGCACTTGCCAAAACAGCTATTTGGGAGCAGCTTGTTGTGCTCACCCTCCTCTCCTGGCCCTGTCCTCAGCGTGGTTAAATTCAGCAAATGTAGCACACCCTCTGCCAGGGGTGGGAGAGAAACTTGTGAATGAGCTTCTTCCCCCGACCCTGGAGCACGCACCACAGAGGTACCACTGAATGAAATGCAGCACTCTGTATAACCACCTATTACCATGCTGACCCTTTCAAACGCTGATCTCTTATTGTTTGCAAACAAAGTGTTTCTGATGTATGTGCTACTGCAAGCAAGCACCTCTTCATGGGGATGGTGCACTGCCATGAACAGCAGCGAGTGCTCGGCTACCCCAAGCCACTGACCCAGTCAGGTCCTCCCCTGGCAGTGGAGCTCTGTCCCAAAAGCCCCTTTCAATCCAGAGCTCAGTGAGGCTCCTCCATCTTACAGTAGCCTCCGATGTTCAGTTGAGACTCCTCAGTATCCCAAGTTGGGGGTGGATTTTGATCCTTTCCTCTGATCCCTTCTTGACTGTATCTGTTTAAGCCCCTTTCAACTTTCTCATAACAAGCTGCAAAATATTTGTGATCCTTTTGGAAAAGAAACATTCTGTGAATGGAATCTCAGATGTGAACTGAACTCAAACCCAAGAGTATTCCAGTGCAGTAAAAACTGCACTGAAGCAGTGACCAGCTGGTTTGTAGACCCGGTGAGATTAGATTCCCTTGAAATGTGCTTTACAGATGCCCTCGAAATAGCAAGGAAAGCTACTTTCCCCTTCCACTCATTCCTTAAAGGACGCTGAAGGGCCATCGCCCGAAGCTGGGATTGTGAAGAGTCCTCCTCCCACTCAGAAATCATGTCCTATATTTGCTTTCACGAAACAATCACTTTCATCAGCTTTTCAATGCTGATACCAACAAATTCCAGCCACCCATTTCCTAGACTGTTTTTCTGTCCCTGGCTGCACTGCCTGTAGATTTTGCTCTGTTGGAAACAGGTAATATGTTATGGACCTCACTTGTGAAGCAGCTGAGATTGGCAGATGAAAAATTAGAAAAATGGGAAAGATATGAGTCAATAATACAACAGAAGATTTTTTTTTATTGCCATGTTTTTAATGGGATTGCAGTAGGATTTTTATACAAGTCTCTGAAAGTCTACGACTTCAAATAACTCTGAACCTCCAGATTTGTATTCTTACCTTATTCTTGTTTAAATAGCTGTTACAATCATCTGCTTGATACACTATCTGTCCCAGCACACAGGCACACCATCAGGAGGAATATACTTCCTCAGGGACGACACATTGCTAGAGCTCCTCGAGTCTCCTGCCTCCACACGGGATGCCTGCACAGAGTGGGGATTTGTACAGTGTCCCCTCCTCACTGGAGTGGTGGCAGTGCCAGCAGGGGGAAGTGTCAGGCCTTTGCCCATTCTGTGCCGGGCACAGCGAGTTATCCATCACGGCACCGAGCCCTGCCAGTGAAGCTTTCCCTCAGCAGAGGGAGTTGTTTCTCAAGGTAATAAGAAAGCATTATCTGATTGCATTTTTGTCAGGTATGTCCTATTTATTACCTTACCTGTAATCTAATTTGTAATGTATTTCCTTGATATTTTCTATACTTCCCCTCTGTATTTTGTAATAGCTTCCCCTGAAAGTCTGACCTACAAAAAAGACAAGGTTTTTAATCCAGCTTTGAATGATAACACTCTCCAGGTGCCTTTATCTGGAAAAACTCTCCTCACACAGAGGGAGGTCTGGTAGGAAAAACTCAGCACCCTTTGCAAGTGTGTTGGGTGAACACCATGTAACAGCAGCCAAGGTCACTTTGTCCCAGGCAGGAAAACACCAGTGGCTATTTTCTACTTTTGGCAAGGTGGTATTTTTGGTCAGAAAGCCATTCCTGATCCAAAGGAGGTAAGTGAGAGGTAGCAAACAGCCTGTCCCAATAGCAGGGGCAAGCATAAGGCAAGAACACAACTATAAGCCATGTAAAAACTACCACTGATGTGCCTCAGCTGCTGAAAGCTGCTCAGGTGTTTTACCGTAGCTGTCCGGAAAAAGCATAAGGCAACAGTCTTGGCAGAGAGCAGCACCTGTAGGTTCCAACTAGGTTGGGCAGAGATGTCTTACGGTGGCAGAGGTGGAGTGTGATGGGCCAGCTACCCTGAACAGGGGGCTGAGGAAGGTTAATCAGTGTGACAAATGATGCATGCCATGGGAACAGGTTGCATTTTCAGGTTGGTGTGGGCTTCCCACGTGACATTAGGTTGGTGGCTCACCAGGGCACGAGGGCTTTCTGCTCTCTTCCCACCAGGTTAGTTCTGCTCCTGCCTGGCTATAAAACAAAGTTCAAACTGACTGCCTGCTGGACCTGGATTTCTTCATTCTGGTAAAGGTGTTTCAAAGTCACACGGCTTTAAAACAAAGAAAGAGAAATGTCCCTTTTTGTGGATGCTAATGAAATTTTTATCTGGGCATCTTTCTGTGAACGTTGGGCCTGAGAGGCATGGATTATGTTAGGGAGAAGGGCTTATTGAGCCCTGGAAATAAATCAGAAGAGGACAGAGGATGAAGATCGCAAATGATAAATTAGCAAGTGACAGACAACAACTGCAGGAAATAATAAAGCTAGGAGGAGTGCGTGGGAAATGCATAGGAGAGGTTGTTTACAATGCGTGCATCGGATTTTCCTGCATTTGACATCTTATCTCTATTTCATTCCATATGTTACTTTATGCATGGATTCCTGTTTTTATGGGGTTTGTTCTATAGTTTTTGTACTAACATGAATGACTCACATCTGCTCCAATACTTAATTTATTCTCTAATGTCTTCTGCAAAGGTTTGCTCAGCTCATGTAATACTTGTCAGTGGCAAGATCGGAAGAGCAGTGTCAGGCAGGTGAGCAGGGATAGCTGGGTGAGACAGCTTTTTTCTGGAGTCCTACTCTGTAGCTGTGTTAGGGTTTTTTTTGCCTCAGCAAGGTCTGTAATTCCCACTTTGGCTGCCCTGTGTGGACAGGCCTGCTGTGCTGGGGCTGTGTATGGAGCCAGCAAGGAACACCCCGTGGGTCAGGGATGACGGCTGAGGGCCATCCCTGCAGGACCACGGCCTGGCACCAAGCTGCTGCCGGAATACCAACAGCTGATGATTATGATTTTATTTTTTAAGTGTTCTTGACAGCTCTGGAGACCCACATCTTCTCTTCCAAATCCAGTAATTAAATTCCACCTACCTGAATTCCCCCTGCTGTTTCAATTGGTTAAATTAATCTTCCCATCATGTCTGAGCCTCCTCTGTGTGTTGTTGAACGGTGGCCTCCTCTCGCCCCGGAGTCGGGCGGGGAGCCGGACGGGGACGGGGACCGGGACCGACCCGGGCCAAACTCGCAGCGGCGCTGCCCAGCCCCGCGCCTCCCTTCGCGTGGAAGTGGCCCGGACTTACTCACGGAGGCAGGGCAGAGGGACGGGCAGCCCCGGTTACACACAGACACCCCCGCACCCCTCGGTGTCCCCGTCCCCGGGGCTGCCTCCCCGCCGGCGCGGAGCGGGCAGGGCGGCGGCTCCCCGGGGACCAGCCCGGCTGCCTGCGCGCTGCACCTTTCCCCGCCGAGCGGCTCCGGCTCCAGCCCCCCCTCCTCCCGGCGCCTCCTCCTCCCGTTCCTCCTCCCCTCCCCTCCCCTGCAGAGCATGCACAGCCCGGGACTCGCATCGCCGGCTCCGAGGCGGGCGGGCGAGACCCTCCTCCCCGCCGGCCCCGCTCCCGCTGCCCCCCGGAGGCGCCCGCGGCTCCCCGCCCCCGCCTCCCGGTGCCCCCGCCCGGCTTTTCCCTCCTCCCGCGGATGAGGCGGCCGAAGCG